>JADDOH010004241.1:0-31549 GCA_016648135.1 Agrypnia vestita
GGAGCTGTTGTTCTTGGCGCGCTCGGCGGCGGAACGGAAGCGAAGGCAGCCGCGAGCTGCGAGGGCCAGTGCGGCCAGGCGAGCGATAATTCGACAGCGAATAATCTGGAAAGTTCTGAATGATCACGAATGTTCCGGTGAATAGTGAATAAAGTGTTAAAGCGATTATAACGTGTCCATTTAGGAGTGATAAATTTAAGAAAGAGTTTAGTGGTACGTTTGTTTAACTAATGAATCAGGATTTGTTTTCATTAAGTGACAATATTTGTATTTTGTTTTTGCTCTCACATATTGACGAGGCGGGTAGTTTCTCTCGTCGCGCCCAGCGCAGGGCGGCGTCTTCGGCCGACGGAGAGGCCTCCAGTCATCAGGCCTGAATGGTCCGGCGGGCGGATCATTCACTGACGACGGGCGGGGCTGAATGGGGGAGACGTCACGGCCTGCGCCCCGTCTGGACGATCCGGAGTGCGAGCGATCGCCGTAATTGCGAGCGCCACGCTCGCTAGTCACCCAACTTGGCAGCGCGCCGCGCCAGACGGCTTCACTTCCGAACAGAGACCGGGGATTTTTACACGTCAAATGTGACACTCTTTTTATCGAGCTTGTTATTCAATTCAGAATGGGTAACTGTTTTCAATTAAAATAACTCTAAAATAAAATATGAGTATTGATTTGCATTAAGACACGAGGAGTATTAAAGCAAAGTCAGCAATAATAAAAAAAAAATGTTTTGAACGCAGTCACCGACGATTACTAAATTAGAATGCAATGAATTCAATATTTTACGTATCTATCCCTTCCAATATTATTTTAAAATATCGAATTCGGTAAATTATAAATTATAACCTAGCCTCCTGGACGACTGGAAAGGATTTCACAAACAACGTAGGTGAAATATCACAATATAACGTAGATAGTAGTATATATTATATATATATATAACTAGTTATCTATATATATAATATAGAATATATAATTTCCTCGTATATATATATAAAGGGTTATTTGGAAAACATTAATAACCTCGCAGGACTATACTCCTGCCTTGATTATGAGTCGAAAATGTTCAAGCTATCATGACCTAATATCAATAGTTATTGAGATATGCGACATCAAAGTTTGCATTTTTTTTTTCAATATTTCTTACTTATATTTTGTAAAACGTTGGACTATCATTACGGTAACTTATATCGAGCATGACAAATTCATTCCCTTTAATACAAGTCAAATAAAAAAATAAAAACATTGGAATTTTTTCAGGGTTTTAATAATTTTATTTAACTTGTATTGAAACAAATGAATTTTTCGTAATTGATATTAGTTACCGTAATGATAGTCCAACGTTTTACAAAATACAAGTAAGAAATATTGAAAAAAAAATGCAAACTTCGACGTCGCATATCTCCATAACTATTGATATTAGGTCATGATAGCTTCAACATTTTCGTCTCATAATCAAGGCAGGAGTATAGTCCTGCGAGGTTATTAATGTTTTACAAATAACCCTGTAAACATACAAAATAATCTACATTTTTGAATGGGAAAGGTAGTTAAGAATGGAGTTTGAAATGGTTTCGTCTGGGCACACTTCGCGCGGGGTCGGCGCCCCTCTGGGCGGGGGGAGGGGGTCGCAGGGCCACCCCCTCCCCCCGCCCAGTATTTGACAGTAAAAATAAATTGAACGAAACCGCAGAGCGAGATCACGTGCGGGCCACGTGACCGGCGGGCCGGGAGGTTGTATTTACTTTCCGTCTAGACGGCGAGCGTCTCAAGGCTCTGCCGCGTGACCGCGTGTGCGGGCGCGGAGGCGCGGGCGGCAGAGGGCGACACACGCCCCTGCAGACCGGGAGGTTTGGAAAAAAAGCGCCATCTCTGCGCCTTCCTGGGAAGGTTCGACGGCCTCGGGGGCCCCGGAGGTCGGCGGAAGGCTCTAGAGTCCACAATTACGCGGGGCGTGCCAGAGCTAGCGGCGGAAACTTGGCCGGTAGATTCCTGCCTGCGTTGCGAGTCTAAAGTGTTCAATTCAATTCAATTCAATTCAATTTATTTCACGATAATATGTACATGACAAACAAAATGTTTAAGGCATACATATTAAGAAGTATATATCAAAAATGAAAATATTTAATAAATTAAAAATAACAAAATCTGGTCAAAGGTGTAGGAGAATCCCGCTTCGGAAAACCCCCTCAGACACATGGAATATATCAATACCCAAAGCAATTTTGTTCAGCATAGCTGTGGCTCTTCCAACAGGCATAACCATCAGCAGGTTGGTCCTGTATATTGGATGTGAAACAATCTGTATGCTGACGATTGTCTAGTGTAGCATTATCAGGAAAATTACAAACCGAGATGCTGGAATAATTTCAGGGGATTCATCGATCATACCGCCGAAACACAATACCCCCCCGATAAAAAATGGCGTAATCAAATACACATTCCTTCTAGTCTCTAAACTAGGTAGCCATAGCATATACCTGGAAGAAACTCGGTATTGGGTAAAGCGCGCCAGGATATATGCCGTATCTGTTCAGTAGTAGAGATAGAGATTAGAGATTGAAATATCTCAGAAACTTCTTTTGGACTTTCTCCACCATAAGAGAGTACTTGCCCTCATGTTGCCCCCAGATCATCGAGCCACTCTCGAGTCTACTCCGCACCAAGGAGTTGTAAAGAGTTCTGAGTACGCGGGTATTCTCGAAAACCCTGGCAGTACGCAGAACAACCGCCAGCAACCGTGGCCCGATATCAACGGTTACGGAGATGTGCAATGTCAAAGTTTGCATTTTTTTTCTCGATATTTTTTACTTATTTTTTGCAAAAACTTGAACTATCATTACAGTAACTCATGTCGATTATGAAAAATTCACTCGCTTTAATACAAGTCGAATAAACTGCCACCCGGAGGTCGTTGGGAATGCGGCACCCAGAAGAAGATTCTGATCTGACAGACTTGTATAATCAGATAAGGTAGATTAAGGTGTCGGAAAATAACATCATTTTACACACCACATTGTACTGATGTCATTATTTTTTTCTAATCTATAGACGCACGCTTTTAAACCGTAAAATAATAACGGATAATTTATATAGAGCCATTTTGACTGATCATCAAAAATTGTGTACTTAACAATAACCCTCATCTTCCACATTAAAAACACAAACCACCTAACAGCAACCAGTAACTCGCATTCACATAATACTAGACAAGCATTACGAAGCCTTGACGAAATACCAAAAACTAAGACAACACATGGACAGAAAAATTACTCATACATAGGGCCTAAAATATTTAACATATTTAAAACAGACTTCCCGGAAATCAGAATATACTCAATTAATAAAATATAAGCTTTAGCAAACAACTGGCTTACCTCCAAAGGTAGAACAGCAACTGAAAATTTACTTACTGTAATTGCATAATAATGTCTTCAAATAAAAATATATACCTATATAAATTAATTAATTAATTAAGGAAAATAAAAATAATCTTAAACAAAACTTTAACCCTTTTTACATTAAACAATTATTCTACACATATTTACACTTGGACTTATGACTAACTCAACTTTCACTAACATTCCACTTGATACTCTGTAGATACATAATAACTACCTTATGAAAATAAATACTACTGACGAACTCGAAAAAATATTATAATTGTGTTCTATAACGCCACTCTGGGACAGGCGTAGCCTAGTAGAGTGGCATAATCCACAAATTAAACAAAACAAACAAAATGTGTAATTTATCTTATGTTTTATCTTATGTTTTATTGTTAAATAAGTATTAAGTATCTTTATTGTAAACAAGGATTTTTTTTTAAATAAATAAAAAAAACAATATAAATTTGCGAAGTAGTAGAAATGATTTTTCAAAAATGTGCAATTTCGGTATTTTTAAGGCAATGGTTGATGCGCCGTCCCGTTTTATAAACGGCAGAGAATTCCCCTCCCGTTCACTAAACAGTCTTATGTCAAAGGTCGATCGGTTCTACAATCCTTCCTGCAGCTGAATTAGAAGCTGACCTCAGAGTTTGGCGTCTACCATTGAAGCTGTCCGGAGTTCCTGCAGATACAGAGTCGTCGTGTTATGTGCATCAACCAATACAATTTTAATCTCACCCTTAAGGAGAACGAAGCCAATGCGAGTGTACTGAATATTTTATACTTGCTTCCGCATTCAGGATAGATTGTTATCCATTTAGCTGAAATTTCGGCATCCCAGCATAAATACTATAACAGTAGTCAGTTAAGTAGTGTTGATGGCGCCAGAAAGAGAGGGCGACCGCGGAAGACGTGGCATGACCAGATCAACCAGATGCTGGAAGATGATCCCGTTAGAAGCCTTAACGACCGGCGAGCTTGCGTGCAAAGATGTACGAATGCGGAAGAGGCGAGAGTTGTATGTCGGCACAGAAGAGTGTGGCGCTCTATCCTCTCTGCCTACCCCCAAGGGGAAACGGCGTGATGTGTTGGGTAATTATTTTCACCCGTGTACATAATTTTAAGAAGATTTTATTTATTTAATTTACCTTTGACTGAATACAAGTTGTGCTATTCTAGGCTATTCACCTCATGGCCCTTCAGTATATTTCCGACTTTTTCATTCCATTTGTCACGAAGAACAGACAATGTACACTTCATTAACATACAATCTTCTGTCTTCTCGTCTGCATCTTCACCCCGCATCTCCATGTCTTCAACGGAGATGCGGCGTGATGAAAGTGAACAAAACTCCGCGGCGTTCCCGGAACGAGAGCCCGTGCTGCGTTCTCGCCTGGGCCGAATTGGCCAACTCGATGCCCTCAACGGAAATGAGCAATTGCCTCTCATTCATTCATCGTCCGATTTCCATTTGGACAGGCGCTGAGGTCTACGATCCGCGGCGGAAGGTCGGAGATTCATTTTCAATCAAACTCTACTTACTGCACAATAAAATAACAAAACAAAAAAAAAATTACGATAAGTACTACATAATACGAGATTAACCATCAGATACATGGAAATGTTGACGACGTGTTCATCACTCTCTAAGAACAAGAGAAGAGACAAGCTAGAGCCTGTAATACTTGGAAGAGTGCCACAACTGTGGGTTGCGTCTGACTGGAGAACATAAGTTTCAGTCTTGAAGTCTGAAACTTATGGAAGCCACTATGCGTCAACTTCTTCATCTTCCTCTTTATCAGCCTTCTTTTTCCATTCTTCCCTGTTGTTTGCTAAATGTAGCCATTTCTTTCCCCCACAGCGACTATATTATCGGTCCATCTCTTTTGAGGTCTTCCGATTCCTCTTTTATCCTCCCAAGGTCTCCATTTCAGAACTCTGGGAGGCCATCTTGTAGCATCCTGCCTTGCAACGTGTCCTGCCCATTGATATCCACTACTCTAGTTCTGGGCCTAATTTCGTCGTTTTTAATTCTATCTCTTAGGCTTACTCCAAGAATGGATCTCCATGGATCGTTGCGTGCATTTGAACTATTCTACACTTTTCTTTGTAAGGGCCATACTCCCCAATCCATACGTCATCACTGGCAGTAAGCATGATTCAAAGGCTTTTCTTTTTGCGTCAACACTGATATGAAAGAGAAAATAAGCATTGTAAAACCACATAGATGAACGGAACTCATGAACTTTATAGGACTTCCATAGTAGACATAACACAGCGCAGTCAATCCACTCGAATTCAAGAACTCCGACAAATCAGAGTTTACCTGTGCGCCAGAAACCTGAACTCTAACAAAGACAGAGTAATTGATATACTGAAAGAATGAGGAAGAAGAAAGAAGAACGCGGCGTAGGCCTACCAACTAGAAACATTACAACCCATTGGAATATAAAGTAAGATTTTTTAATTGGGAAGCTTTCGATTAGAGATGCAACGAATACGAATATTCGTGTTCGCCGAACATCACGAATATTAAAAACAAACTATTTATAACTGAACGCAACGCAAATTGCGGTTTGGCTGTGCACCGTGTATCCGAACACACCTACGCACTCTATTATCGGGGATTCCCCTAACATTGAATGAATGGATTTGTTGAGTTCTCAATTTGTCATTTGTTACTTGCTTCACAGCATAACATGAGTTCTTTCATCTAGTTTCGTTGGGTCGTTAATAAAGTTAGCTGTTCATTTCATGTAGTTTTTGTTTTGTAATACGTATTGTTTGTTCCATTTTATTTCCGTTGTGTGTAAGTGTTAATTTTTATAAAATAATTTCAAATTAAATCTAATACCATGACCTCTGGTAAGCGTGAAAAAAGTGATATTTATTTTCGACCGCTGGGAATTTAATAAAAGAAATGCTTTTTGAACAAAAATTTGCCGGTGATAAATTGTTGAATTATTCGTATTCGCTGATTAGTAGGCTTGATATTCGTATTCGTACTCGTGAAAGTAGTATTCGTTGCATCACTACTTTCGATGACTAGGCCTCGTAGAGCGTGCGAATGATGTGAATGCTACACCCAAAATGGCTGCTCATTAATACAACAGAAATAAGGATGTATACATTTTTGGCGTTAACAGCTGGCAGTCCTGAAAATATATACTACTCAAACAACACAATCACGATTTCATTCATAAAAAGGTAAACTTATACAACGACCTACCTCGACCGACAAGAAAATTAAACTCAACAAGACTATTAAAATGCGTAACACACAAAATACGAAACGAGCCGTGACGTGAGAGACGCTAATAACAAAGTAAAAAAAGATTAAAACAAATTGGAATTTTATCAAAATGATTCTCAGAGGTTTTAAATTTATTGTGATGAATGAAAGAAAGGAAAATCTTAATTATTTCAAAATATTTTGAGTTTGTCCAAATTTTTCAGAACACAGTACTTCATTTTTGTCACAGGGACATCATTAATCAGGGTATATTTTAGATGTCTCACAGACGCGAAATTATATATTTTTATGGTAAAGTTGGTATATAAGAATTTGCAATGGAAATTCCATTTGAATGAAAAAATTCCAATCATAAAAAATAGATATCTCATTAGTGACATCTGTGATTATTTAAGGGGAATGAAAAAGCTGCTTTGAATGCCGGTTGCGCTAAGGATTGTTACAACACATATACGAAACATGTTTTAAAATTTAAATATATACAACTTGCAAAAAGTAATGATAAAAGTGGTATCATGGTACGTGATCATTTAAGCCAGCCGTACGATAGGTCGTAAGCCCTATGAACACCCAAAGAACAAACCTACTTTCACCTAAAAACTATAATTTCGTCTTTGTGAGACATCTATAATATATCTCGCTTAATAATTTCATTAATTAACAACTAATATTTTTTAAAAACCACACATTTATTGAGTTATCAATATGGTTCAGGACCAATGGTCATTTATATATTAAATAACAAGGATAAGGATGATATTTTTAAAAAACCGGCTTTTTGTAAGTTAATTTGAAAGGATTATAATACAGGTAAAACTTTGAGATATTTTGGTATTAGAATTAAGAAGAACATAAGGTTACACCAACTTGAGGCAAAAAAAATATATTCAAGTAAAAAAAATACCGTAACTATTTCACACACCTTTAATTTTTTTACTATCATTATTTACGGCCTATATTAGTCAATATTTTTCTTTAATAGTTATTTTTAAAATTCCAAAATGTCAAAATGCAAAATTTTAACAAAATCGGCCCCAATAGTTTTCTAGATATCGCATCCAAGAATCTGTTTCGAGGAGTTTCGAAAAAAACGCAAGAGAATATTGTAATTTGTTTAAAAATTCACATACCACACTATCCATAAATTGCTGTATCTCAGCCGATTCTTAGAATTTTTGAATAAGTTATTTAGGACAAAGAAAAAAATACATTTTTTTTATAAATATCAAGGTGGGATAACCCCTTAACACGTTTGAATAGCAAAAACAATTCTAAATTTTCTAATCTTTTGGAAACAAACCATTATTTTGAAATTAATAAGGGTTTGCAAATTGTACATCCGTATAACATAGGATTACAGTTGGACAAACTAGAAATTTTATTGCAAACAACCAGGTCCTTTTTATTTTTTTTCTGATTGGTTCTGCATCTCCCACATATTATTTTTTGTTTTTGTTAAGGTATATATTTAGAATTTTATTTTTTATCAAACTTTGTACCCCGATGAAGGGGCCATTGGCCCAGAAACGTGTTGGTGGTTTATAAAGTGTATTCTTGTTAATTATATAAATAATTTTGCAAAGCCATTTTGCAGTTATTGAAGAGGTTAACAATTCCACAGTGGGAACGATTCGGGAATGAATTTAGTTTATTAGACGAGTCGAAGGGTGCGAGACGAGCCCTCGCCAGGGCGGGGGGCGGGGGACCCAGACAGGTCGGTGACCCCGCGCAGGGGGACGGAGAGGTCGCCGGACCGCAGCTCCCGCGCCCGTTCGGCGTCAGGGTCCGCGAGCGGGACCCGGCCGAGTAATGTCATAACTTGGAGCCGTTTCTGATGAAACCCGCCGGAAGATCTCTTCTCGAGCGAATCACCAGACGACGGGGGCAGGCTCCAAATACGCGAGGGTGCTAAATTACATTTTCCGTCTGTGCGCAATTTGTTTTCGGGGAAAGCGCTCAATTGGATGGAAATTAAAAAAATATTTACGACGTTCTCATATTTTTTATACATAAAATTTTCAATAATAAAATGCCAAAATATTTTTTGAACAAAATTAGTACATACATATAACACCAGAAATAGGAATAGAATAAGATTACCATATAAGAAAAAAGTATATACGCAGAATTGTCGAATGTACGGAGGTGTAAAAATATATGATGAGATGCCAGAAAACTGAATTGAATGAATTTAAAAACAAATGCTATAATTATTGTAAAAATAGTATAGAATTGTAGGGCATAAGATGTATTATTTATTATTGTAGATTGTACCATAGATTAGATTAGATCTAAATGTAAATATGTAGGTTATTATGGATAGTATATTAGTAATAGATTTAAGAATGTAAAGTGTTAAATACTAGTTAATATACAAATTGTAATATTAACTAACTTTAGAAATAAAAAAATAAAAATTGTAATACCCAGAGCCGTCTAACTGGATTTCGGTTTTCGATTTCGATAATTTATAGAAAAAGGTTAATAACAACTGATCTAGGAAAAGGTTAATAACAGCTGATCTTTTATACACATACACCACCGCACAAAATTTAGATAGAAATTGAATCATTTTTTAAAGGGACTATTTTTAAAGACATTTATGAAGCTATATACTAAAATAAATAATGGCGTTCTAGTCCCAAACCCTTTATGTATGGAAGTGAATCCTGGAATTGGCAAAAGAGGAATGAAAGTAGACTGAATGCGGTGGAAATGCGGTCGCTAAGACGCTTCTGTGGAAAATCTTTGGTCGATAGAGTGAGGAATGAACAAATTAGAAGTGAATGCAATGCTGGCTGTAGCGCGGTAGATAGAATAAAGAAAAGAGTGCTGAGATGGTTTGGTCATGTGGAACGTATGAACGAGGAAAGGATTGTTAAGAAAATATATGAGGCGAGCGTTGAAGGCAACGGGAATAGAGGGCGTCCGCGAAAGACCCGGCACGATCAGGTACTACAAGTATTTGAGAATGGCCCTGTTAAAAGCCGCAACATCCATAGAACGTGTCTAAGAAGATGTATGAATGTGGCCGAAGCAAAAGTGGTGTGCCAGGATAGAAGAGTGTGGCGTTCAACCCTCTCTGCCTATCCCTGCGGGGAACGGCGTGATGGTTAGTTAGTTATACTAAAACATTATTTTATTGAAAAAATTTTGAAAAAAAAAACAACAAAATATCCGCGTTCCCGTAGGCCCCTCCGCCGTGGCTGAGTTCCTACCATGCGCATTTGTCCGAGAAAGAAGAGAAAGTCATAAACATACTTATTTCGGAATGAATTATCTACGATACAGGATACGGATTTCTTAATCTGACGAATCATTTGTTAATAACAATCGGTTGTAAAAAGGTTCAAGGGATTTTTTTAAACTAGTCAAAATTTTCTAAAAAAAAAAGTGAATTCCAAATCCGATTTTTTCCTGTCTTGGACAAACTGCACAGGGGATTGTTGCATCTCAGTAACGCTCATGACGGTCTTCTGTGTATAGTTTTCTGGGATATTCTGCCGTGTATATGTGACCTCTCCGGCCAACGTGTCGGATCCCATTGCAGGGTCCATCATCAGAGGTCACATATACACGGCAGAATGTCCCAGAAAACTATACACAGAAGATTCTGAACGGCCGTGATAATCTAAGGACAGGACATGACGGGGCCATTTTGTTTTGTTTTTTTTTCAAAAAATTTCATAATAAGTAATAGTTTCATTAATACATAAAAATATTGATTGTATTATTTGTATGTATCTACTTATATTATTTGATTAATTGTAGGTACATTGTAACTTTTTTCAAAAAAAAAAACAACAAATCCCCCGGTTCAGACGAGCTGGTGGCTGAATTATTTAAAGCAGCAGGTGGAGAGTTTGTCCAATACCAGCACAACCTAATTCAAGAAGTATGGACAGAAGAAGAGATGCCCGAAGAGTGGAGATTAGGAATTGTGTGTCCACTACACAAGAAAGGCGACCAACTCGAGTGCTGTAATTACAGGGGAATAACGCTGTTAAATACCGGCTATGAAATAATGTCCAACTTCCTATACAAAAGATTGCTCCCAATGTCTGAGGAAACCATTGGCAACTACCAATGCGGCTTCAGGCCAGGCAAATCATGCATTGATCAAATTTTCTCCTTGAGACAGATCTTAGAAAAAACGTTACAACACAATGTCGAAACTCATCATCTCTTTGTAGACTTCAAGGCCGCGTATGATAGCATAAATAGGAATGCATTGTACAATGCAATGGGTGAGTTTGGAATACCGCGTAAGCTGATCAATCTGGTGAAACTAACAATGTCCCCAGTAACGTGTAGAGTCAGGGTTGGCAGTGATCTGTCCGAGCCCTTTGAAGCGCTCCGCGGGGTGAGACAAGGAGATGGATTGGCCTGCCTCTTATTCAAAATAGCCTTAGAAAAAGTTATTCGTGACTCAGGAATTGAGATAAGAGCAAAGATATTTGACAACTCTGTGCAACTATTAGCTTACGCTGATGATATCGACATAATTGCGAAAACTCCCGATGCTTTATGTAATGCCTTCATAAATCTTGAAAGTTCTGCCCCAGACATGGGTCTCATAGTAAACCAGCAGAAGACAAAATACATGGCCGTAGGATGCACCCAACAAATCCCAACTCTCTCGTGTGGAAGTCTAAATTTTGAAACGGTACCAAGATTTACATACCTAGGATCCCTGGTAACAAGCCACAATAATACTACAGATCCAGAAGCGCATAGTGAGCGCAAATCGCTGTTTTTCCGCCTACAAAAGCAGATAAAATCCAGACTGCTGTCCAGAAACACCAAGATATTAGTGTACAAAACGCTTATTAGGCCAGTGCTCACGTACGCAGCTGAGACGTGGGTACTAAGAGGAATGAGCGAGCACTGGACGTTTTTGAAAGGAAAATTTTGAGGCGTATCTTCGGACCGGTTCTAGAAAATGGACTTTGACGCAGACGTTACAACAATGAGCTCTATACTCTATTTAAGTGACAACGTCCTCAAAGATATTTCTTCCTTAGAGCTTCGAAACTGGAGAGAGCTGGCACTAGACCGAGATGAGTGGAGGAAAATTATTGAGGAGGCCAAGACCCACCAAGGGTTATAGTGCCAAGAATGACGATGATATCTTTTTTCACTATTGTAATATAATGGTACTAATGATTACATTAACAATATTGTATATCGTCGCTGTATATATAATTAAGCCTATGTGCCGTTAAATACATTCTCAGATTAATGAATCAATTTTTCATATAAATAATAGAGATACACTAAAAAAAACATTGCCGTTAATCTGGCAAGTCTGCCTAGTAATTATTTAAAATATTTTTTATAAATCTAGTCTGCGCAATTATTTTTTAAAACATTTTCATTCGTTTATTACGCGCCGACTCTGGATTCGGGGGGAAGCCGCAAGGGATGAGGGAGGGGTGGTTGCTTCGCAAGTTTGTCGTAGATATTAAATAGTTAAATTCTTGACACGTTGGGGTCGATAAAAACCCTTCACCCGAAATACCGTATTTAGCTGATGCAACAAGTAACAAAAATAATACTAATATTATTAATATTTAAAGCATTAACTTTGTGGTTAGACATAATGACAGAATGTTAGTAAACGTAGTAAAAACCACTACCAGATTTACGGTCTACCGGTTTCGAGACGTACCCGTCTCTTCGTCAGAACCAACACTACTACATTCACAACACTATACACCCCAACCATAGTATTGTCAAACTATCACCACTATTTTTATATATATAATCAGTGCATGCTTGTCTCTGACAAGATTAACACGCATGTGGAAAATAGTTGACAATACTATGATTGGGGTGTATAGTGTTGTGAATGTAGTAGTGTTGGTTCTGACGAAGAGACGGGTACGTCTCGAAACCGGTAGACCGTAAATCTGGTAGTCGTTTTTACTAAGTTTACTAACATTCTGTTAATACTAATATAAATTATTATAAACTCGAAAACTTTAAGAAACCTCTTTAAAGAACATATATACATGGATAAAAATATATAAATTCTGTGGAAAATATGGTGAATGAAGTGATAGACTAAAACTTGGTATTTTTAAAAATACTCTAAGCTTAAATTTAAAATTTTCAATTTACTCGAGTAGCTCGTTGGTCTTGTGGTTAGGACACTCGCCTCGTGATTCGCGGTCGCGGGCTCGAATCTCACTCCAGACTAGCAAGATAGTCCTCTTTTCATAGCACAAGCGTTTAGCTTAGTTTGAAAACAGTAAGAATATTGATGTGACACGCGTTCCGTGTTGGCATCTTCATTTTTATTAAAAAATATATAAAAATTTCCAGGTTATTTTTGAAGAATTTTTTTGGATTATATATATTAATATTAATTTTGGTTTGAAACTAAAAAATATAGTGCGCTTTAGGTATACAGTTCACTTGCAAAGAACGAATGAAAATTTTAACATTTATTAGAAGTTAATGTAATGCTGATTGTAGTGTAGTAGAAAAGTAAAGAAATGAAAATAACAATATTGCTAATTCTTATTTCTGTATCGTGGCAGTTATCGTATAATATTGTAATGCCGCCAATTCGCAATTTGTGAACAACTTACCGTTTGCTTGGGTTTTGAATTCATTAATTTCAAACATGTCAAACGTCAAAATTGGTGACATTAACTGCCAAGATGCAGAAATGGCAATATTGCTATTTTTAAAATACGGCCGATTGTACGGCTGTTAGACCAGGTAAACACAATATTGAAGGATGGCCCTGTTCAAAAAAAAGCTTCAACAGCCGAAGAGCGCGCAAGAGGAGATGTATGGAGGTGGTTCACCAAGACAGAAGAGTATAACGTTCTATCCTCTACGCCTATTCTTTTTTCAATATTTAGTTTACTGTTTAGTCTCTTTAGTCAACGTCACTCTATAAAATCACTTTTTTCTGTTCTTTCTTGTATATGTTTTAGTCTTTATTTAATCTCTATGTTAGCCGTGTTCACATTTAAGTGACGAAAAGCATTTAAACTAATTGAATTATAATTGTATTATCTATAATATCATGTTATGTGTTTTTCATTGTTTGTGAACCATCAAAATAAATATGCGAGTATTGTGCCTTTTTGAATAATTCTGGTTAGGTTAGGTTAGGTTAGACTGGTTTGGGTAGACTGGACAAGTCAATCGAAGAAACCAGCGAAAAATATAGCGAATGAAGCAAACCATTAATAGAAGTTTAAAACTTTGAAATCGGTCGTCAAATTACAACAAGTCACGCCAAAAAAGGAAGAAGATATTGATCCGGCCGGCGACCAAATTATGCAATACAAGAATTTGTCCTTCGAACAAAATTGTATTTAAATATACAAAAACTCATACTTTGTCTCTGGTAGCAAAGTTCAATTGAAAATCGAGAGTATCGGCACTGCCTCCACAAAAAGACATTCACGGCGCCATCACTTCACCCTTTTGCTAATAGTAATAGTATTAGATATATTTTAACATATTTTTTACATGTATCGAAAAACGACTTGCTTGTATTTGTCTACTTTCAGGGAGACGTATTTTGTGTATCCATTACACAGGATGTAACAGAGCTAGTCCACAATACTTTACTGGTGGATTCCTGCTTTGATTACGAGTCGAAAATGTTCAAGCAACCATGACCTAATATCAACAGTAATGGAGTTATGCAATATCAAAGTTTGAAATTTTATTTTCAATATTTCTGACTTATTTTTTTACAAAACGTTGAAATATCATTACAGTAACTTGCATCGATTACGAAAAATTCATTCGTTTCATTAAAAGTTAAATAAAATAATAAAAACCCTGAAAAAATTCGAATTGGAATGTTTTCCAATTGGAATTGGAAGTTGGTCATTTAATTTGACCGAAAGATTTAGAATAAAAACCTTCACAAAAAGTTAACGAATTTCTTTCCAGACTTTTAATTGTAAGTATTATAACCGTAGATAATAATTAGCATTTCCATTACTGTTAAATTGTGACTTCCTTTCAAAATATTTAAGGGGTTCTGTACATTGTTTATTTTATAAGTAAACTAAATATAAGAGTTCATTTTATGATTGCAAAAAGATTTGGTTATATATTAAGTAGTAAGATTTAGATATATTAAGTGTACTTTGTGTGTCTTTTAATTATTTTTCGTCGAATATTAATAAAATCAGTAGAGCTAAGAAAGGAACAACCGAATCATGTTATAGATGATATAAATGCAGATTTTCAGGAGAGCCAAAAGAAAATTTGGGATTTTCGTTTGTTTGCGAAATATCTTTTAAAGCCTTTGTTATTATTATCTAATTTTTGCATTTTTTCGTTTTTAGTAGTTTTGTTTTTTTTTTCACAAGAACGTCGTTGTTTCTTGCCAAATTTTTCAAATAATCAATCATGTCAGTTGTCTCTTTTTGACTCATCTAATTTTTTCTCGCTAGGCATGTGTCTAAAGAAAAACTCTGCATACTCTAAAAAAAAACGGTTTTATTAACTTATTCGGTTGTTCATTTCGCTCACAGAAATATACAATTTGTGTACCAGTTATTACAGCTTAAGGAGGGATTTTCACTATTATTTCATATGTTGACGTTTTTATAATTAATTTATAACATAAGTTATACACTTGATATTAGAGCTTTTAAAACCATAACCTAGGACCTTTACGCAAAATTAATAAACTGAATAATATAAATACCGACAGCCGTTGTAATAGAGACCGCGACCTTTAAATTCGTTTGCATCCTGTCAATTGAGTCTACAAACAACTGGAACTTCAAATAATCAAAGTCTTCCGAACATTCTACACTACGCCAGAAACTTCTAGAACTTCGAAAGTATAAATTAAGCACAAGACGCTTAGCAACAGCAGTCTAACTTTGAAATGTGGCAAAGTCACAGATAAAGCAAAACAGACAGCGACGGACGATTTGAGTGCGGATACTGACCAGCGACAAAGTACCAACCGACGCGTGAGACGTGCTCCACGGTGATCAGAGCGATACAAACGACGTGAATCAGAATTTCTACATACCTACAAATGAAAGATTTTCGAGAGTTTTTTTTATTGTTGCTATTTTATTTTTACCTCTTGCAAGACTGTATTTACAGTTTAAACGAAAGGATTTTATTACAATACATGTATATTTCCTTAATTAATTGTCCTTAAATTATAATAATATATAAAAATACAAATTCTAAATATTGAATGCTTTAAAGTATTCACTTCACAATTCTTTAGGGCCTTTTCTATATTTTTTGTCATGTTACATTTTTCATTCTATCCGGTAGTTTGTTGAATGATTTTGGTATTACGTACTGCTTGGTCCTGTCTCCGTAATAATTGTTTGTTTTTTTTTATTTCTACTTTCTTATTTGTAATTTATCTTGTCGTCTATTCATGTTGTACTGATGTTTTAAATCTCTCATTCTCGTATTCTCCCAGTGTCAGTTTATAATAAAATTGTTTTTGAATCGGTAAGATTTTACACATTTTTTTATTTGCTATAGTTAGTCTAAATATGATTGGAACGTCAATCCGTGGCTGTTTAAGCCATAGTTTACAATTGAGCCTGCCAAACTATAATATAAGCAATAAATGTGTCTTGGATATTTGAGTTGAAGAATTTACCGCGATTAAATTAAATTGATTAGTTAAATTAGTCAATTAATAAAACTTTAAGGCATTCTGTCTGTTTTTGGTATTTTATTTTTTGTTTTTTGAAAACCATCGACGGCAGGTACTTCACCCCTCAATGTTAAAAGTTGACCGAAGACGCGAGGATATTTGTACATTTGTAGACGCTCCAGACTAGGGGGGGGACAAGTCCGCGACATACGCTGGTCTCCTTCACGCAACAAAGACCGGGGGCGCAGGTGACGCAGCGTGCTTTATCGGCTCCGTTAGTGCAGTAATTAGTTTGAGCGCCGACTGCCGACTCGTGACGTCAGCTCAGATATCATTACGAATCCAATCATCATTGCATTTAATTATATCTCATCAATTCACTATTTCATCAAATCAACACCATTTTTTTTCTTTGTTTGTCATTCATATTAGGTGTACCCATAAGTGATCAATTATTTAAGTGGCAACAAAAAAGAATTTAACTACATTTAATTTTATTTTTAATAGATTTAATATCCATCGTTATCCAGGACCTTTTGCCATCTTCTTGGTAGACTTAAGAAAAATATGCTTCTAGGTGTTTTTAAAGCTGGGCGCCCACTTCGATCGCTATCAGACAAGTCAAAATCACCATCGGAAAATTTTCTAAACCAACGTTGGCACTTATTTACTTTCAAAACGTCTCCATATACATCACAAATTTTCTTTGTTGCAACCGTTGCATTAACGCCCGACAGAAAATGAAACAGCATGCAATGACGTAAATGATCTTCAGTTAGTTGATGGTCCGTCATTTTACAACAGAGTAATAAAATAATTTAAATTTAATTGTCACAAGACCACGGATTATAATATTGCGTATAAAACACGTCTCTACACGTTCACTTTACTGAGCTTGACTGAAGCAAATATTCCACACCAAAAATAATTGATTACTTATGGGTACACCTATTATTTGGCGTCCACTTTATATGTTCTTATTCTGCGACAGCACATGGAAAATCAAGCTAATACCACACGAAAGAATACCACATATAGTGTTTCTAAACCGAATCAAGGTAAGGGTTGGAAGAAATGAGGCGAAGCAGTGGTGACGTATCAACTAGTAGACAGTATCACCATTCGTCAGGGTATCGTGTATGTAACGCATCGTCACGCGTCAGGGAGTGTAGAGGGAGTAAGTCCCGGGAAGAACGTGAAGTGGCGCGAGATCGGCTGATCAGAAGTCGTAAGAAATGTGTGATGTGCCACGTCTTGCGGCGCGGGAGGCATTCCACACGAGACATGCCGCACCGCTCTATGATCACGCACGCACTCTGCGGCGTGCGCGCGACCGCCTATCCAAATGTTACACAAAATTCTGCAATGGCCTACTTAGAGAGCACTGTAGAATAGTTACTTGCTTGGGACGTACATCGCTATAGAAAAGGGTTGAAAAAAAATTAACCGTAAATTTATTTTTCGAGACGAAAATTACGACGATAAAACGAGGATTATCACGTCATCCATTTCGCCGAAATCACAACACAATTTGGGATGAAAATCAATACACATAATTGGTGTTGTTTACTTTGAAAATCAGAATAAATCTGCCCGTTCTCGATGACCGATATTCCTGAAAATTCAAGTCGGTTCGCTGTTGTTAATGACATTCCTGTGAATCAAAGTGATGTACATACATATATAACACCAGAAATAGGAATAGAATAAAATTACCATATAAGAAAAAAGTATGCAGTGGTGTAAAAATATACGATGAGATGCCAGAAAACATGAAGAATATAAATAAGATGAACGAATTTAAAAACAAATGCTATAATTATTGTAAAAATAGAATTGTAGAGCATAAGATCTATTATTTATTATATTATAGATTGTACCACAGATTAAATTAGATGTAAATGTTAATATGTAGGTTATTATGGATAGTATATAAGTAATATATTTTAGAATGTAAATTGTAAAACACTAGTTAATATACAAGTTGTAATATTAACTAACTTAAGAAGTAAATGAAAAGAATAAAAATTACTGAAAATCTATGAGTGTTCGTCGTTGTCAATGAACAGATATTCCTAATAAACGAAGTTAGTTGTCAATGAACCGATGTTGCTGAAAATAGAAGTTAGTCCGTTGTTGTCAATGAACTATGATATTCCTGAAAATCGAGGTTATTTCAATTTTGACCGCAGGCGGTGGACAAAGGAAACAAACATGAGAGAAGGTAAATAATGGAGAATACGATGGTGCACTCACTGAAGTCTATGAGGAGGCGGCCGTATCCTTGGCGCTGGTAGGGCGGGAGTGTGAGGATGCAGGAGACGTTGTAGTTCAGTAAGGAATTCTTCTCCTGAAAAATAAAAAGGAAAAAATTAGCATTAACATCATTAAAATAATATATTGGGTGATTAATGATTACTGAAATGGTTATAATCCTCATTGACATGTAAGTAATAATGTTTAGAATACATAAATAAATTTGTGTTCTGCCTACCAATAAAATATACAGAGATTATTAAAAATTTTCAGAAATAACTTCTAACTAAAATTCTAGCTAATATAATAAATTCAAATATTTACTTAAGTTTTGTAGAACTATACAATTAAAGGAATTGAGACGAATTTCACGTGAGGAGGGTAAAAAAAAGTAAGGTAAAGGTTTATTTTTAATTTCCATACCTGTTTTATTTTATTTCAACTTATATTTTCTTTTGATAAATACAAAAAATGAAATGGAAATTAAATTCTTAGTTGTTTTGTAGATATTATTCATGATTATTATTAAAATTGATGTAAAAAAACAAACTACGTAAACTCTACGTGAGTTAAATTGTATTGTACTATTCGAGTTTCGAGAGTATCAGAAATTTTCATCGACAGGTGAAGTATCAAACTAAGTATATTAAAATGCAGAATTATTTTTTAAATGTATTGATAAATTTTCAACAGTTAATATAAAATTAATAAAATATTATTATTAAATATGTTTGAAATAGAATCGATATGAAGTTAATTTTTATTTTATTGTTTGATACGTTTAATAGAAAGTATTTTTTTATTACCTAGCGCGCTTACAAGAAAACATTGGAAACTCTTAAATTCGATTCTAAAACAAGGGATGTTTTAATTGTTTTAAAAGGTTGTAATAATTAATAATAATATACTTTATTTTCATCCCGACTAAGGGCCAATGGTCCCTTAGTCGGGATACAATTGTATATTAACAAATAAAAAATCGAAGTATAGATAGTAAAAATATTTAAATAATAATAATTAAAAACACTATTTTAAATTCAAACCCTTGCCATTTTGTCAAAAATCGTACGTAAAAGACTAAATTATAGTGTCAATTTTGATACTATTTTTTTTTTATTCTGATGATTACAGATGAAATGGGAGTGGTCACCGTGGTGGACCTTTTTTTCGGCAGTCGACAGAACCCAAGAATTTTCCGCCAATGTTGAATATTTTTTAATAAAACAAAATTAACATATTCTTAAAAGTATGTACTCTCATGTAGAAATGATACCAATACCATAATTCATATGGGTTTTCTTTAAAAAAAATCACAAAAATTGCCTTTTTTGCGATTCGTAGGTAGGTATTCCCCCTTAAGGATTCACTGCATTATTATTCAAAATAATTATTATTATGCATAATTATTCACTGCAAATGCATATTTCGGCGTTTTTTTTACGAAAATGTGGGTTTTTATTATTCATTTATATCAGAATATATTATTCATTTATATCAGAACATAATTATCTGTGCATTTCATATTTCGATATTTATTTTTAAATATTAATTAAGGTGTTTTAATTTTTAAAATAAACTAATCTTTATTAAGTGAGTAAGCCTCAAAATACGGCAATAAATAGAATATACTGTTTAAAATCATCTCTATATATAAATAAAAAGCGTTTAAAAGTAATAAAAAAAACGTAACAAGTTCTTGCAAATTTAAAACATTATAACTTTATTAATATTGAATATTTCTTGATTTTTTGAGTAAAAGTTCTAGATAATGAAGTGTACTTTATACGTATAAAAAGACATATTTTGCGTACATATAAATATTCATAAAAAATTAGCGCCGCCTAGGATAATAAAAACGATTTTTTGGCCGCGGCCTGTCGATTAATGCTTATATTTTATTAATTATTATTAATAAAGTTCAATTTATTACTTTTATATAATAACAGAATAACAGGTTTCTATCTAAGTTATCGCTTTAAAAAAATTGCTAGACTGCAATTTTTTTGATATAAATGAATAATAAAAACCCGTATTTATATAAAAAAAATGTAAAAAAAAAAACGCCGAAGTATGCATTTGCAGTGAATGTCCAGCCTTAATTTGGGAAATGTATGAATACTTACGAGGCGAGAGATATTTAGGAAACAGTCGGTGCAGCGCATGATTGCGCGGATCGGTCGCCGACGGAGCGCATTTTTGCTCGTTTTTGCACTATACCTCTAAGGCTGGTCACCTAAAATTAGCATCGCCGAGCCGCGGGGACTGATGACCCCCGAGCAGGGCGCACAGCGCGTCGTGTTTAACACTCCCTTCCCAGAGCGGGGCAAAACTCAACCCCAAAAATTTTATTTTCAAAACTACACAATAATTATTAGAGATGCACCGAAATTCGTTTCGCATTCTGTATAGCCGAACTTCGTCTCCGGCCGAATTTCGTTTAAATCTGCCTAACTCCGGTAGCTTTTTAATTAAATAGGCTTAGATTTCATCCCACAGAAACCTATTACTGGGATAAGAAGTATTCTTTGTGCTTCTCCAGACAATAATCTATCTCTGTTTCATCCAGATCCGTTCAGTCGTTTTGGCGTGATTGAGTAGCAAACATCCATCATTTCATATAAACTTTCACATTTATTTATAAATATTAAATAAGTAGGATTAATAAGGATAAATAAGAAATGGAAAAGTGTAAAGAAATTAAATAGGTAACGTGTGAATGCATCATGTATTTTATTCTCTAGAAAAGAAACCACATCATGTATCAACAATATGTTTCAATAAAATAAAATAATCAATTTTAATAAATAATATTTACATACATAACAACTATCCAGAACTACGTTGTGCCGCTTAATGAATTAAAAAACACAGAGTAAATAAACAATTACACGTGTTTTCGTGATGGCGATCTGACCTGTTCATCGGGCAAAAGCGCGCGATATTTGACCGAATTTCGGCCGAACTTCGGCTTCGGCACACATTTGAACCGAACATTCGGCCGAATTCCGACATTCGGTGCTTGCATTCTTTGTAATCCTCAAAAATATCCCAAAGAATACAACACCCAAAGAAAATAAAAGACAACGTTTAGTAAGACAGTAAAAAGTAGAAAAAAATATACTATTGTATTTTGCTATTACTTTGTGGTTATTCATTATGAATATAATTAAACGAATTAACTTAGTTTATCGCCAATTAATTTTTGGTAAAAACCAACCGGTTTCGATACCTCGTACAATCATACCTCTGTGTCAAGTGTTCAAATGGGGGTAAATAGTGGGGGGTGCGAAGGAAAGGTGATAGGGTGAAAGGGAATATATTCAAGATAGGACTGTGAGTTAGATTTTTTTGGTAGTTCTAATTAAAAAATTTAACTTACAGTCCTTTCTTGAATATGTTCCCTTTCACCCTATCATATATTTAGAGACAGTCGGCAATATTCTATACGATGCGGTTAGTTCATTCTGCTTGCAAAGTTTCCGTCGGTCGGATGCTAGTGAGTTGCGAGACGTCAAAATATTGAGACTTCTTAAATAGAAATAGAAATGAGAAAATAAAAGACAACGTTTAGTAAGACAGTAAAAAGTAGAAAAAAATATACTATTGTATTTTGCTATTACTTTGTGGTTATTCATTATGAATATAATTAAACGAATTAACTTAGTTTATCGCCAATTAATTTTTGGTAAAAACCAACCGGTTTCGATACCTCGTACAATCATACCTCTGTGTCAAGTGTTCAAATGGGGGTAAATAGTGGGGGGTGCGAAGGAAAGGTGATAGGGTGAAAGGGAATATATTCAAGATAGGACTGTGAGTTAGATTTTTTTGGTAGTTCTAATTAAAAAAATTAACTTACAGTCCTTTCTTGAATATGTTCCCTTTCACCCTATCACATATTTAGAGACAGTCGGCAATATTCTATACGATGCGGTTAGTTCATTCTGCTTGCAAAGTTTCCGTCGGTCGGATGCTAGTGAGTTGCGAGACGTCAAAATATTGAGACTTCTTATAAAATAGCCACAAACTTAGTAGAATTCTGTTCGCATTGTATAAGAAATGTAATTAAAAATATTATAGAGAATTATTCAACAATTATATTTCATAAAAACGAAAATTTGACTGGGGTCCCATTTGTACCCCGCACCGACCCCGGGTCCTATTTTCGATCTTCCGCTCTCTGAAGGTTAATCTGGCCATCGGAGTTCGCGGCCAGCGCCGACCTTGGAGATGCAACTTGCATCCAACTGCTTTTCAGGGTCATATCCAACATAATAACTCACGTTACATATTTTTTAAATGGATATAATGTCTTAGAAATTATAAATATTAATAAAAAAAATGTATATTTCCCCCTGGTCTCAGGATAATAATATTATTTTTATGTCTCAACATAAAATAGATGCGACGCACTTATTTATGTACCCATAGGCAAGTTTCAATGGGAATTTTCAAAAAAGTATCAAATTTTGGGCATAAAAGTAAAGGCAGCAATATCCAAAAAAATACTAATTTAAAATGTACTGAATTCTAGATTTTACGTATCACAGGGGTAGGCAGAGAGTATTGAACGCCACACTCTTCTATCCTGGCACACCACTTTTGCTTCGGCCACATTCATACATCTTCTCATACACAAGTTCTACGCTTGTTGCGGCTTTTAACAGGGCCATCCTCAAATACTTGTAGTGTCTGATCGTGCCAGGTCGTTCGCGGACGTCCTCTATTCCTGTTGCCTTCAACACTCGCCTCATATATTTTCTTAACCATCCTTTTCTCGTTCATACAGCACTCCTTTCATTATTCTATCTACCACACTACAGCCAGCATTGCATTCATGTCTAATTTGTTCATTCCACACTCTATCGACCAAAGATTTTCCACACATATATTATTATTACTATTCCTTCCAAAATTATGTTTCCCATATTTTCATAGGCTATATTTCCTATAAAATCTCCAATTCAGTACATTACACGTAAATAAGTAATGACTGCATTATTTTTGTTTACATTGCTGCCTTTGCTTTTATACCCCACAAATATAACCACGTCACAATCGACGAAACTGTATTCCTTACAAATCATAACGCATTATAATGGTTTATTTATTTTCTCGATTAAAAATTAATTTCTTAATATTTTTTCTAATTAAGTAGAGGATGAAGATAAACCTGGATAGTCGTAGACTGTAAAACATAATTGTTGAACACAATGCAGAGGGGCGGTTGGCAGAGAGTTTATGAAAGCTGTGACTCGGTGACCACGTGTCGGACGGCACAAAGAGTCCGGAGTGCAGGGGAGCAGGAGAGTAGAGGAGGAGAGGAGGAGAGGAAGCCGGGCGCAGAGATGTGGGCGGGAGATAAACAAAGGCGGATGCAAACTTTGGGACAAGAAACAGAGAGCGGTTCTCAGAAGACTATAATTATATACGTTTTGCAAATAATGGAGGTCGTGGGACTCATTTGCACCGAGGGAAAGAGAACAAAGATTTGATGTGTAAACTTCAAACAAATATTGATGATATTTTACTTATTTTGGCACACATAACTAATACAAAAAGCAGTGTTCGAAAAAATCCGATTTTTATACAAAAAATCCCATTTTTTTATGTATATCCGATATATATAAAAAATTTGATATATACGCAAACTTTTTTCTCCTTTTTTGCACACGTCGATTGATACAAACTCGAAATAATAAGGAAATTTATCTTTTTATTTTGTACATGAATTATTAATTATTAAATAAATGAATTGCATACTGAAAAAAGCTAATATATGCAATTATTATTTTATTTATTTATTTATTTTTGGTAAAATTAAGAGCATATTAACATATTAATAAATATAAAATAATGGATTTTAAAATTATGCCAATTACAAATTTTCCACTGAATATAGTAATTTGTTAGAACATAGTTTTATTTATTAGAACATATTTTATTAGAATATGGTAATTTATTAGAACAAGTGTGACGTAGTAAAATATATATTTTTAAATTATTATAATATAATATATGCAATTATTATATATAAGTTATAAAAGTTGCTCTTTCTAATGAAGTGTTATGAGTGTTTCTTTCGTCGTGTGAAATAAAAAACGAATTATATGAAACAAATTAAACTAAAAAACAACCGTAACACTTTTTAAAATACAACTAGCGTCATCTATTAACGACCGCAGAAAGTTTTTTTTGGATATATATCGAAAAGAAAAATCAAGCCATAAATATCGTGATAAATATCATGATATATATCCGCGGATATATATCCTCGAACCCTGACAAAAAGTATAATTTTCCAAATATTTCTATAATTTACATTATTTAGTATGCTCACTGTGTCCTTAACTAGACCGAGGACTGTGCCAAACGGACACTCAATCCTTTATTACTTTGAGACATAAAATGGAAATGACAATAGCAGAAGAAAGAGATGAACAAAAAATATTGGCGAGTAAATAGGTATTTAGTGGAATATTCCAATACCAAGGAACACTTGGGAAACACAAACGAATGATTTTTAAAAATTAATTTTAAAATCTAACATGATCTGTTTAACGCGTCTTCGGACGGACGAAAACTAAATGATCCACAAAATCGAATAATGTGAAGAAATATACTGTAGGGCGGCGATGGAAAATAAATAAATAATTTTACCAGGAAATAAAAACAGCGACTGGGAAGGAATGGGAAGAGGACTTGATTCTCCAGGAAAAAGTCTTCTTCTTTTTCTTCATCAGCCTTCGTCCTTC
The DNA here is from genome assembly GCA_016648135.1 of Agrypnia vestita. Classification (NCBI taxonomy): domain Eukaryota; kingdom Metazoa; phylum Arthropoda; class Insecta; order Trichoptera; family Phryganeidae; genus Agrypnia; species Agrypnia vestita. The sequence continues at coordinate 25,276 of JADDOH010004241.1, forward strand.
CGCTTCTGGATACAGGCCTCTTCCTTATTTTTCCGTTCTTCCCTGTTGTTGGCTAATTGTAGCCATTTCTTTCCCCCCACAGCGACAATATCATCGGCCCATCTCATTTGAGATCTTCCGATGCCTCTTTTGTTTTCCCAAGGTCTCCATTTCAGAACTCTGGGAGGCCATCCTGAATGTCTATCCTAGGAAAAAGTATATCCTTCAAAATATGTGTCCCAAGAACCAATTCAAGACCCTGGAAAATATAATGGCAACACACGGCGCATTCGGTGTTCTGCTACAACCTGTGTACCATCTTTCCCATCATCAACGTTATGAACACTAAATATTTTGGGTTTTGGAAGATACAAATTCTGTTAGTTTTCTTAAGCTTATTGGCCAATCTGCCCCGAGGGTATAATCTGTTCTAGGAATGTGGTGTCAGGTGGTAACCGCGCTGCCAATGAAGTCATTCATTGATCGCAGTTTTGATTTTCAACGTCTTCTACTTGGGCACACAACCTCCGAAGCCCACCAATCATAATTCGGTATACATCCCGTACAATTTATTAGCAACAACATAATGAATACTCATGTTGCAAAAACAATGGTGCTCTGATTACAATTATGTCTGATGTATGCAAGTGAAGCCTGGAATTGGCAAAAAAGTACGAAATTAGGCAGAATGCGATAGAAATGAAGTCGCTTAGACAAACGCGAAGAAAATCTTTGTACGATAGAGTGGAAAATGAACGAATTGGAAGTGAATGTGACGATGGCTGCAGCGTAATAGAAGAATAAAGAAAGAATCGCCGAGATGGTTTGTAGTCAATGGATGAGCGAGGAAAGGATGATGAAGAAAATGTACGAGGCGAGTGTTGAAGGCAGCAAAAACGGAAGGCGTCCGCGGAAGACCTGACACGACAAGATAAATCAAACATTGGAAGACGGCTCTGTTAGAAGCTTCAACAACCGAAGAGCGTGCATGAGAAGATGTATGAAAGTGGATGTGGCAAAAGCGGTGTGCCATTACAGAAGAACGCGGCGTTCTATTCTCTCTGCCTACCCCTCTGGAAACATGCGGAAGGCCTAAAGGCGTGGAACTCTCTTCCCTCCTTAACGCGGAACAGCTCGAATGCTCATTATTAATCATGGCATTAAAGTTTTTGTAGGCGTTTTTCCAAGCATCAATCAGTCAATGTAGTAGAGCAAAAACTACTAACTAGTAGTAGTTTTTATTACTATGTTAGGTTGACAAAATACATCAAATATTATTCAAAGCTATTTTCATTATTTGAATGTGACATGAACATAAGTTTAAAGTACGCATTAAAAGCTCTATAGACATATACTATAATCTATAGACATATATATAATCTCATCCGATTTTTCGGTTCGGGATTGATCTCGTAAAGTGGCTCGAGATCTCGCGGATCGGGATTGCATTATTAGCAGCGCTGGAGCTGCATCAAGGTGAGCGCGGCAGGGCGGCGACCCGGCGCCGGCGCGCGCGCGTTCAGTGACCGCCTCCCGCGCGCCGAGCCCGCCGGGCGCGCCGAGCACGCGGGCGCGCCGAGGTCGGGCGCGATTTCGTTTTCAGCGCGAGATTTGACAAGTCGGGCGCATCGCGGCGTCCGAGGCGAGCGAAATTAGACGGAGGTTCATTATGACTAAACGACTTTGTTTCCTTCATCGGGACGGACGCAAGCTAACTACCCATTATCTATACTAGCAAACAAATCAATTTTTCAAAGGGGGCGCGGCTACGGCTACGGTGGGGGTAATTCAGAAGCGGGCACCGAAATGGGGAATATTCGTAACAATTCATATAATCAACACCCAGACAAATTTTATGAACAACCCGCTACTTGTCATATTCCACATTTCGGCGTCCACTTTTCAATTATCCCGAGAGAATATTGAGAGGACATGAGAAAAGTTAGTGAAAGTAATATTGTCAAGAAAATTAGTACCCGAGTTAAAATTTCTTTCAGAATTATTAATTTTATTACCTTTACGCGCGATGGGATGGATGAAAAGAATGATAATTTTCTATGGTGTGGTTCGCGAATTCAGAAAAGTTACTACTAGTTAGACAACAACGGCGTTCTTTCGGTCTAATGCTTAGATTTCTAAACGTTTGAATGTAGTCGGTTAAAACTTCATCTGTCGACGAGAGATTCTGATTCTTTAGAAACTCGAGTTTCAATTTCATGATTATCATGAATAATGCAAAATCCGTCAACAATATAATACTCAATATACTTGTGTAAAATATTAATTTGAAGAAAGGTCGTGTCTAGACACAGGTGAGGCTGGTTACCTGTCAGAAGTGAGGACACAGAAAAATTAGTGTTCTACTCCTAGAATGAGCGACAGATCTCGTCTGTGCAGTAATACGCAATTAACCACACTTCCACCATCAAGTAAGAAAAAATAATATACATGTAAATGAAGATCAGTAACAAAAATATTATAAAACAACGTTTCTACAGCTGTTATGATAAAAATGGAAAAGTTAAAATTTGAATTCATAGTAAAGGCGAGTGAAGATCTAAAATCAAATGCAATCTGCATAAACTCAATTTCTGATCCCGAAAAAAATACATTTTTAATCCCGGGACATCTGCAAGAGGTAAAACAAAATGATACAATAATAAAAACTCAAGCTATTAAAGAAAGTAAAAATTACACTTCAAAAGAGAAACAACATTTAAAGCTATTATTTTATATTAATCAGTTGACATTCACAGACAATTCATCAATTATTAAGTAATCATACACCGGTATATTATTATTAAAACATAATTTTCGCAATAGGCCGATTGTCAGTTGTTTGTTTGTCAAAGAATCAAAGTACTTACATAATATTGGGAGACCGGAATTTTAATGTGAAACAATTATATTATTATGCCCGAAATAGTGGCAAAACCCCGAAACTAACCCAAAATATTAATCTCGAAAGCTTCGGAATTGATTGTACTATTCTAAACTGGGTCGGGATCTCGAATTGGATTCCTTAATCACGAGGCTGTCCAATAGCGAAGGGAAAAACTACATTTCAAAATGAAGACTACAACACACGCGTTCACCAGTTTGAAGACTACAAAGTGTACATACACTACATTCGTATTAAAAACTAAATGAAGTGAACTAATTGTAGTACTAATGAAGTGAACTAATATTGAAGAATTACAAAATTGTAATGACCTAAAAGAAGCGCTTCATGAAAAGTGTGGTTTCAGTTTCCGGAGATTTCTTCATTCAGTCCCAAAATATTTCAAACCATGAGGGGGGGGTTGTTTCGATTTCCAAAAAATTCACATAAAAAATGCACTATTTGAAGTATGTACTCGTGCTTTCAATAACTTTGTAGTGTGCACTACACTTCAAAAGGTGTGAAGTGTACACTTCAATGTAATGTAGTACTACATCGTATTAGTTAGTAGCGAAGGGAAAAACTTCATTTCAAAATGAAGACTACAACACACACACGTTCACCAGTTTGAAGACTACAAAGTGTACACTACAATTGTAGTACTACGAAATGAAGTGAAGTAATGAAGTAATTGTAGTATTAATGAAGTGAAGTAATGTAATGAAGTAATGAAATGAAGTAATTGTAATAATAATGAAGTGAAGTAATGAAATGAAGTAATAGTGAAGTAAATTTTTAAATGAAATGAAGTATTTTTTTCCCAAATAAAAAATTAGTGACCTAAAAAAAAAAAAAAGGTCAACGACAAAAATATTTAGATAAATGACGATATTTTCTACAAAGTAACATTTGGCGACCTAAAAAAAAAAAAAAAGGTCGCCAGACAGATTTCTTCGTTCGATTCCAAAAAATTTTCAAACCATGGGGGGGGGGTTGTTACAGTTTCCAAAGATTTCTCCATTTAGCTACATCAACTTCCCAAAAATTTCTTCATAGCTCCCAAAATTTTTCAAACCATGGGGGGGGGGGGGTTGTTACAGATTCCAGAAATTTCTTCATATATCTACATCAACTTTCCAAAAATTTCACGTAAAAAATACACTATTTAAAATGTGTTTCTCATACTTTCGATAACTTTGAAGTGTATGTACTTTGTAGTGTTCGCTTTGAAATGAAGTGTACTATTTGAAGTTTATACTTTCAATAACTTTGGTGTTTGTAGTTTGTAGTGTGCACTACACACCAAAATGTGCGAAGTGTGCACTTCAATGTAGTGTAGTACTACATTGTAGTAGTGAGTACAGAGCGGACCCATCACTAGTAGTTAGTACAGAGCGGACCCATCACTACTATCCAAGTCGTGGATATGACGGGTCTCGCGAGCGAAACAGATGTTGTAAAAATACTCTTTTTATAACCGCATGGCCAAAAAAATCAGCATACGACGCGCGTTTCCATTCTTGCCGCTGAAGCGAAAATATATTATTCTGTATCCGTCATGAATAATTGAACACCGAGACAATAATCCAGTAAGATGAGAATGTTTCTGCAGAAATATTCAAATGTGATCTGATTATTATAAAAAAATATTTAATATAAAATAGATGCATGTAATTTTTGGAAATTTTCTGGTATAATATTGCGAAAGGCCATTTTTAAAAATATATTAAAAAATGATTTTGTTTGCTATCACTATTTATTTATAAAGTTAAGAACATTTTCAATGCTAACGTAGGTATCATCTTCAGTAATGTTGCCAATGCTTAACTAAGAAGGACGACGTGAGGAGTGGGATGGAGATTAGTCGGGTGGGTATGTGGGCGTGGTCATGAGGCGCAGAAGAGGGGATGTTTAAAAGAATATCATATATACGTTAAAGGAATATTGCTAAAAAAACTCCACTTTAAAAAGTAAAATGTAGAGTTGCCATTACTAGTTACGAAAGCTGTGTATACTAATTTGTTAATGAGAAAAAAGTCAACAGATGTCTCTAACAGAGACCATAGTAATATATGAAAGGTACTTGATTCCAACATATATATATATATAACTTTTAAAATTTGATATATAATGTGTAGATGTTCTTACGATAGAATTGGTGAACGGTGCATTGTATAAGCCAGCTCATACAGGTTGTAAGCCCTGAGCAATCGTATAAGAGACTTCCATCCACTTTCCTCATATATATAAATTAGTCTCCGTGAGACTTCTATAATTTATTCTTAATTAGTTACTTGCGTATTTAGTTACGTTGAAGGCCAATTTTATTTTGAAGAAATCGCTTGATAATAATGAAAAAAATTGAAGAACGACTTGTAACTATACTAAACACGTCGCGTAATTTCTCGTTCATCGTTCAACGCGTGGAAGACAGCGACAGAATAAAACAAAAAATGCTTGTGCCGCGTACTGCACGTGGCAAGACGATTTCCGGTTCCGACGTGAATGGACCACCCCGTCACGTTACGACACATTAATATACATTTATGTATGTACAAATTAGGTATTGCGCACCTCTCGCCAGTCGCCAGATGCGAGCCAGGCGGGCCGGATCTTCTAGAGAAGATTTAGAAAAAAGTGGGATGTTTTACAGAGAACTTTGAGGATACGAGAAGATTTAGAGAGGATTAGGAGTTACAAAGGAGGATTAGGATTAGGAGAAACAAAGTTAATGGTGCTCCAAATGCAATTATGGCCAATAAGAATATGTCAAAGGAAGCGAGACTAGCGGTACATAATGGAGTTCTAGTGCCAACCCTAAGTATAGAAGTGAAGCCTGGAATTGGCAAAAGAGGAATAAATGCGGTCACTAAAACGCTTATCTTATTAATCTTTGGTCGATAGAGTAAGGAATGAACAAATTAGACTTGGATGCAATGCCGGCTGTAGTGTGATAGATAGAATAAAGAAAGGAGTGCTGAGATGGTTTGTTCATGTGGAACGTGTGAACGAGGAAAGGATGGTTAAGAAAATATATGAGGCGAGTGTTGAACAACGAGGCAACAGGAATAGGGGACGTCCGCGAAAGACCCGGCACGATCAGATACCACAAGTGTTTGAGGATGGCCCCGTTAAAAGCCGCAACAACCGTAGAACTTGTATGAGAATATGTATGAATGTGGCCGAAGCAAAAGCGGTGTGCCAGGATAGAAGAGTGCGGCGCTCGGTCCTCTCTGCTGATGGTTAATTAGTTAGTTAGTATTATAGACGTGTTATGTAGACGTGTTATAGACGAGTGCTGGGTTTTAGCATGTCTCCTCGGCTGCCACTGTCTTCATCTTCTCTTTTTCCTCAGCCTTCATCTCTCCACTGCTGGATATACGTCTCTTCCGTACCCTTCCATCCTTCCTTGCT